>OY728126.1:446930458-446953017 GCA_963277665.1 Viscum album | reverse complement strand
AAAAAGCTGGAATTTCTAATCCGATTGTTTCATGGGAAAAATATGTATGGTATTTCTAATACTTCCATCAATTACATTCTTACCTTCTTGAAGGACTTACTTCTAGATGATGTAGATATTCTCTCAAACCACTGTATGGCCTGGAAGTTAGTTAAGGAACTTGGATTTTCAAGAAACAAAATTCATGTTGGCCTGAAAGATTGCAGTTTATTCTGGGAGGAAACTGCTGAATGAAATGATTGTATAAAATGTAGCACATCCCGCTGGAAGCCAAAAGCTGATAGAATACCATCCCGTGTGCCACAGAAAGTAATGTGGCACTTTCCATTGATCCCCAAACTCTAGAATCTTTTTATGTCTGATGAAATATCAATAGAAATGCGATGGAATGATACTGAGATAAAGAAGACTAATGATGAGTTGGTTCACCCTGCCGATGGATTTGCATGGAAAAGATTTTATGCTCAATATCCTGATTTTGTAGTTGGCGTGCGTAATGTGAGGTTTGGTCTTTCATGTGACAGTTTTAATCCATTTGGGCAGATTCTTACATCGCACAACACATGGCCGGTTTTTATACACATTTATAATCTTCCCCCATGGTTGTGTATGAAAAAAACTTTCACTTTCATGGGTATAATCATATCTGGCCCTTCTGATACAGGAAATTATATAGATTTATACATAAAACCTTTAATAAAATAGTTGAAACTTCTTTGGGATGTGGGTGTGAGCACATACAATGCATGTTCGAAAGACATATTTCAGATGCGTGTTGTGCTTATGTGGATGATCAATGATTTTTCTGCTTATGCAATGATGTATGGATGGATCACAAATGGAAAACTATCATGTCCTATTTGTATGAAGAATACACTATCCAGAAGACTGAAACATCATTGTAGTTTCAGTTTTATGGTACATCAACAATTCTTGCCAATGGACCATCCATATAGAAATAATCGTTGAAGATTTGGCAATGTCATGGAGACCGATGATCCACCTCAGCGTATGTCTAGAAATTATGTGCTTAATTAATTGAAAGATTTCAGTTTTTCATTCAGGAAGGGTAAATTGAAATCTGGAAAGAGAAATAATGTTTCCACTGAAACATGTTACAATTGGAAGAAGAGAAGTATCTTCTTTGATTTGCCTTATTGTTCAACCAATTTGTTACGTCATTTCTTAGATGTAATGCACATTGAAAAAAATATGTGTGAAATGTTGCTTTCGATTCTTCTAAATGTTAAGGTAAAGATAAAATATGATTTACAGTCTCGATGTGACTTGGCGGATTGGAGCATGATACCAGAATTGCATCCAGTGTGTATCAGTGAAAATAAATGGAAAGTTCTATGTGATTCTTATGTGATGACACCTACAGAAAAAAAAGAAATTTCTAGAAGTACTAGAGACTATTAAATTTCCTGATGGCTATTCCAATAACATATCTAAATGGGTCAATATAAGAGTGTTGAAGCTAAAATCTTTGAAGACTCATGATTATCACATCCTTCTACATGAGTTGATTCCAATAGAAATTCATCATCTTTTGTCTAATAATGTAAGGGTGGTTGTTATTCAGTAGTGCAATTTTTTAGATATCTTTGTTTTAAGAAGTTTTCCAAGTCTTTATTGCAAAAAATGTTGGTAGATTCCCCATTAATTTTGTGTGAGTTAGAGAAAATATTTCCTCTATCATTTTTCACATGCATGTTGCATCTAACTATCCATATTCCAACTAAAATACTTCTCAAAGGACCTATTTATTTTTGTTGGATGTATCCAACTGAAATAAATATGTACACATCAAAGTCTTATGTTGGTAACAAGAATCATTCCGAAGGTTCTATCGTGAACGGTTACTTGGCTCAAGAATGTATGGATTTCTGCTCTATATTTTTGTCTGATCTTACTACAAGAATGAACATACCAATAAGAAATTAAGAATAATAGTATGAGAAAATTTAACCCAGTTTTCCATCACTTTATAAAACAAGAGGAATTCTTGGATCATATATATTGACAACATTAAGCCTTGAAGATTGGGAGATGGCACATCGCACAGTTTTGTTCAACTATGAACTATTTGATGACTACATCTTGTAAGTAAATTGAATATTTATATCTTATATATATATATATATATGTTAAACTATTCCTATTTTTATCTATAGGGAATATAAAGCGATGATAAATAGAAAGCATCATTATTTATCTTTGAGAATGGGAGAGACTTTACATATAAAAGAGTTTTTTGCTTGGTTAAAATTGAAGGTAATAATATTAATGTTTAAAATAATTAAAAAAATAATTAATTAAGTTTAATATTGATTTATATTTCAGGTATTGAGTTTTCTTGCTGACTCTGTCTCTCAAGAAATAAGATCTTTGGCTTTTGGTCCTAATACCGTGGTTCGTGACTGTAAATCAATTGTTATCAATGGGTACAGATTTATTATAACTGAACGAGAAAAGAATGTGAGAACACAACATGATGGTGTTATGGTTACTGCCACAATAGACTATTATTATAGTGCATCAGATTGTATGCCGCGATTTGAAAATGTAGGTTATTATAGAGTCATTGAAAGAATAATAATATTGTATTATTATTCTCATGGACGAGTCACGATGATGAAATGATAGTGGTTTGATTCGATGACGAGGCAGGGCACATTTATTTATGATTGTGGATTTCGAGTAATTGATATGACTTGCACTCTTGATACCAATGAACCATATGTATTAACATCAATGGAGAAACAAGTTTTTTATGTCAAAGACCATCTTTGACCTGAATTTGGTGTCATTATTGAAGTAATTCCAAGAAATATTTTTGATGATGGTGATGATAGAATTAAAATCATCCCTACTGCCATTGGAAATGATCCTTTTATTACTTTTGATGACTCTGATATCTAAATTTTCAAATTTGACTGTGAACCTGAAGTTATGGTGGGAAATATATAAAATCATCCATTCATGTTCTCAATTATTTTGGTTTACCTCAACTTGGGCTGTTAAGGTTGGTACTATTCAAATTGATTTAATATTGATTACAAATATGTTGTATCCGAATAGACCATTATGTGAATTTTCAATGTTTATTGGTTTCAATTTCATTTGAATTGAATTTTATAATTTGTAATTGAACTATATTCAAACCTATGAAACCAACATTTCTAACTTGGTGAACATTTCAATGATTCAACTATGATTTGTATAAAATTTGTAAAACTCTAAGACCACTCTTTAACATTTTACCAGGTAATGAACATGATGGTTTGTATTCTTCTGCAAAAAATGTATTGAAACCTGCATCATCTACCTAGGCTAAAGAAATTAAATTTTTCCTTAATTTTGACAACTGATTTACCCGTTATGAATCTGGTATAATCAATGTTCCTTGATTTTAATAGACTAATGACACTTAGTTACCCTTTTCTATTTACTTCCCTATTTGTTTTAAAATTAAGGAATTGAAGCCAATTGAAGAGAGGTGACAAAAATAGATTATGGAAAACAATATTCACATGACTGAGTTGGGCATTCCACCACTAGTGCCTGCAGTGAGTATTTTATTTAAAATATATATATTTAAATAATATATAATGTCATGTGATTAATTTTTTTAAAAAAAAATCAGGATCCATCTATTAGGAAATATTTATTTGATGAGCAGCCTAGTAGTGATCTCAGTACTCAGGGTGTTCGTACGAGGGGGGTGGTACAAGAGTTATACGATCTGGTTGGCGTACCCGATTATACCCTACCCCTCCCGCTGACATACCACTCATCCCATATTCTGATATCGATGTGTTGTTAGGTACACACGGGATATTTAGGCCTACCATGTTTTTACCACCCTTTACATCTGAGCCTCCTTGCCTGTCTGTACCATATTCAATGATGATTCCCACTCCCCATCCAGCGTTCGGCTAGCTATCCCTGTCATCTTCTTTTACTTCTGCTTCCTTCTCTCTGGGATTTTATATTCCATCTTCTTCGACTCCTGCTCCACCAGATTCAGTCCCTACGGAGCATAAATTGAGACCCACTCTATCTTTATAGGGTGTTCCTTTAGTTTCTATGGATCCAACGGCACCCATTGATCAGACTACCACAGGTATACTTATACAACCCGAACAAATTTTTACACCGTTATTTATTTTCATTATAACATGTATTGATAAAAAAAATTCTTTCATAACAGATACATCTACTAATAGGATGCGGGGGAAAGGGGCATACACGCATGCATGTGGTGTGGAACCACTGCATGCAGTTGATGGTGGACTACAATGAAGATAGTCAAATGATTGAAAAATCAGGGCAGCAATGTCGGAGTTTTTTTGAGACGCTTGACAAATACTCCTACATCATTCCTGTCAACCTACTATCATGGAGACATCTACCAAATGAAGTCAAGGATAAATCTTGGGTAGAGATATGGGTAAAAAAATCTATTGTATTTTATGAAATATATTATTTTTTTATTTATATGAACTAATATTTTGGTGTTAGCTACGGTTTAATTTCCCCGATGGTGAGGTTGCACAACCAGTACATCTAATGTATTTAGGCGAGCTTTGGAGAGCTTATAAGAATGATTTGTACATAGGATGGAATTCTAGAGTGGGAACAGAGTTAGAGGTGGTCCCTGTCATGGATGATTGTCCATTAGAATATTATCGACAGATGATTACTCTTTGGACGACTAGCCAATTTAAGGTGTTAATCACATTAGAGGTATTTAAAAGAAAATTTTCATGTTTTTCCTTAATACTAATTATTGAATTTTATTTAGGATTCATCTGGAAGAAATAAAAAAAATATTGATTCTAAAAAATACATCCACACATTGGAACATAATACGATTCCAGATCATGAGAGGTAGCAGGTATGATAGTTTATAATTTTTCTTTACAAATTTCAATTTCTATTGCTACCTCCATAATTTATTCGATTGTTAAAGTTGTTATATAATTTTAGTTATGCAATTAATTATTGGTATTCTATTTTTAATTACGGTTTCCTTCATTCAATTTCATTGTAGAGGAATAAATTGAATATAGAATGACGTGTGCCTCGAGAAAAACTATTTTGCTTGAGTAGAAGGAAGAAAGATAGAAGTGTGGTTAATGAACCAACTCAGTAGCAGATTGTAATTTTTACTTTATAGATTTAAAATTTTTGTCTCTATTTTGAAACTTAATAATATATTTATATTTGTAATAGACTGCTTTAGAGGCCCTTCATGCCCAGGAACCTGACAATTTTGGGCCAAATGATCACTTACATCAGGTGTTGGGAGATGAGCACCCTGGTAGAGTACACTGCCGACCTAGGAATAGTATAGTTCCGATGAGGTATTGGCCCTCCTTAGGTATGATTTTTAGTGCCACTGAGTTCCAGAAGGTTAAGGAACAGTCAGAATAGGCTAAAAAAGGGCTACGGAGATGGAAGAAGAGTCTGCTAGGGCAAACACTTCATTTATGAAACTGATGTAAGTTTTACGTCCAACACTTCCACCAGAGGCCAGCACAGCTTGTGATGAAAAAATTCATCAATTCATTCTATATATGGTGCACCAGGTGGCAGTTATAGTGTTGATCGAGATGATGGAGAGAAGGAGGTCGATCCAGAGGAGGAGGAGGAGGCTGAGGAGGAGGCTGAGGCTGAGTACGAGGGTGAGGAGGAGGGCAAGGTAGAGGAGGAGGGTGATGATGAGGCCGAGGATGAGTACGAGGGTGAGGAGGAGTGCATTGAAGAGGGTGGGGATGATGATGGGTAAAATGATGAGGATGAGGGTGAGGCTTATGATGACGGTGATAATAGTGATGGTGATGAGAGATAGATTGATCTCTTACATTTTTGACTGATATTAATGACCTTTGATGCTTATTGATTTTTTGTGCTTTAATATATGTGTGATTAGGTAGGTCACATTATATTTATTTTTTTATCTATAAATAATAAAAATTGACTTGGTGATTTGTTGTGACTAATTCACCCCTCCCCTGGATAGCCCCCCGACCCCCGTCGACAGCCTGCCCACCCCCCTGGACACCCCGTACCCCCTGGATAGCCCCGCCACCCCTGTGGACAGCCCAACCGCCCCCCTGGACAGCCCCTCCCCCTGTGGAAAGCCCCCCCCCCCCCCCCCACTCCTATGGATAGCCCACCCCTGTGGACAGCCCGCCCGCCACCTTGGCCAAACCCTACCCCCCTGGACAGCCCGTCCACCCCCGTGGACAGACCGCCCACCCCACTGGACACCTCATACCCCCCTGAAAATCCCTACCCACCCCTTGGACACCCCCGACCCCCCTAGACAGACCCCCCCCCCCCATCCCCTTAGACAGCCCCACCCACCCCCATGGACACCCCCTACCCCCGTGAATAGCCCCCCCCCCCCCCCATGGACAGCCACCCCCCCCCCCCACCCCCTCGATAGCCCGCCCACCCCCCTGGATACCCCCTACAGCCTAGACAGCCCTTCCACCCCCATGGACAGCCCGCCCACCCCCCTGAATAGCCCCGCCCACCCCCTTGGACACCCCCGACCCATTAGGCAGCCCCCCCCCCCCACCCTCGTGGACAACCCTTCCCACCCCCCTGGTTTATAAAAATACCTTTTAAGGTTTCATTTCAAAAATCATATAGTATTTTTCTTCCATAATAAAAATGAAATCCAAAACCATTTTAAAAATACCAATGATCATAAAATCCATGAAATTCATTCCATTAAAACCATTATAACCCCCCCCCCCCCCCACCCCCACCCCTCCAAGACATCACCCCACCACCTGGACACCCCCACCCCCATGGACAGCCCCCGTACCTCCCATGGACACCACCCCCACCCCCCTTGGATAGCCACTCCAACCCCCTGGACAGCCCCACACCCCCTGGACACCCTCACCCCCATGGACGGCCCCCCTACCCCATGTACAACCCGCCCACCCCCGTGGATAGCCTGCCCACCCCCGTGGACAGTCCGCCCACCCCACTGGACACCACGTACCCCCTAGACAGCCTCTCCCACTCCCATGGACACCCTTGACCCCCCTGGACAGCCCCCCACCCTCGTGGACAGCCCCACCCACCCCCTGGACACCCTCTACCCCCGTGGATAGCTCCCCACCCCCATGGACACCCCCCACCACCACCACCTGGACAGACCCACTACCCCCATGGACAGCTCACCCACCCCCATGGACAGCCCGCCCACCCCCCCTGGACACCCCCTCCCCACCCTCATGGACAGCCTGCCCACCCCCCCCCCCCTGGAGACCCCTACTCCCCATGTACACCCCCCCCCCCCCCTCGGACACCCCTACCCCCACTGAACAGCCCTACCACCCCCATGGGCAGCCCGCCCAACCCCACTGGACACCCCGCACCCCCTGGACAGCCTCTCCCATCCCCCTAGACACCCCCAACCCCCCTAGACCACCCCCACTCCCGTGGACAGCCCTGCCCACCCCCCTGGACACCCCTTACCCTGGTGGACAGCCCCCCCCCCCACCCACCCAACCCCCCGTGGAGAGCCCCCCACCCCCGTGGAGAGCCCCCCACCCCCGTGGACAGCCCCCCCACCCCCCTGGACAGCCCCCCACCCCCTGGACATCCCCCACCCCCGTGGACAACCCGCCTACCCCCGTGGATAGCCCGCCCACCTCCCTAGACACCCCATCCCCCCGTGGACAGCCCCCCCCCCCCCCCCCCACCCCCATGGACAGCCCGTCCACCCCCCCCCTAGACACCCCTACCCCTCGTGGACCGCCTGCCCACCCCCCTAGACACCCCCACCCCCCTGGATATCCCTTCTACCCCTGTGGACAGCCCGCCCACCCCACTGGACACCTCGTACCCTCTAGACATCCCCCCACCCCCATGTACAGCACCACCCACCCCCCTAGACACCCCTACCCCTGTGGATACCCCCCCCCCCCCTGGACAGCCCCCCCCCCACCCCACCCCTGTGGACAGACCCCCCACCCCCATGGATTATAGGGTTTCTAACAACTTGAAGATCCCATTAATCATAGATACCCACTTGGTTGCCTCCTGGGATCCTTGATCGCCAATAAAAAATTGTGGATGGTATTTTAGAAACTCTCATGCATAATAAATGATCCGAGAAGAACATGGTTATTCCACTTCTAGAAGAGTTTTATTAGAGACCAAGACACAATAATAACCACCTAAGATATACCCTTATGAACTTTTTGATTCATTTATAGTGGTAATATTCTAAATAATTATCAAAAACAAAACCTTAAGTAAAATAATATGATGTTCTAAAACATGGGACACAAAATCAAAAATCCCATAAAGATACATCATAAATAATTCTTCATAAAACCATTTCAAAATCACATAATAGAGGCTTCTTTCTATTTAAAACTTCCCAATGGTTTATAAAAATCCATTTTAAGTTTTCATTTCATAAATCATATAGTATTTTTGTTCCACAATAAAAATGTAATCATTTTCTTAATAACCAAATCCCCCTTCCTACCATACACACCAAAAGCATTCAATTTTTCTTAAAGAAACACATACTATTGAAATAAACACTATTCCAAAACCATTTTAAAAATACTAATGATCTTAAAATCCATAAAATTCAATCCATTAAAACCATTATAGCCCCCCACCCCTCCTAGACACCACCCCACCACCTAGACACCCCGCACCCCCTGTACACCCCCACCCCCATGGACAGCCCCCCCACCCCACTGGACACCACCCCAACCCCTTGGACAGCCCCTCCAACCCCCTGGACCCCCCCCCCCCAGACACCCCCACCCCCATGGATAGCCGCCCCTACCCCCTAGACAGCCCCCCAACCCCCTGGATGCCCCCCCTACCCCCTAGACACCCCCACCCCCATGGACAGCCACCCCCACCCCCCTGGACACCACCCCATATCCCTTGGACAGCCCCCCTAACCTCTTGGACCGCCCCCCACCCCCTAGACACCACCCCACCCCTAGACACCCCCCCACCCCCTAGACACCCCCACCCCCTGGAAAGCCCCCCCCCCCCCCAACACCCTAGACACCACACCCCCCCCCCCTGGACACCCCCATGGACAGCCCCCCCCCCCCTCCTAGACACCACCCCACCACCTGGACACCCCCCACCCCCCTTGGACACCCCCACCCCCATGGACAGCCACCACCACCCCCCTTGGATAGCCCCCCAACCCCCCTGGACACCACACCACCCCCCTGGACAACCCCGTGGATAGCCCCCACCCCCCACCCACCCACCTTGGACATCCCCATCCTCCTGGACACCCCATCCCCCCGGACACCCCCACCCCCTGGATAGCCCCTACCCCTTTAGACAGCCACCCCAAACCCCTGAACAACCCCCCCCCCCAACACCTTAATTATGAATTGAATTCTTTATATATTTAATTAACTTATGAATTATTTGTTGATGGTTTATGGGTATACTTGTTGTATGGGTATACTTATTGTATGTGTATACTTAATGTAATTACCTTATGAATTATGTGTTAATTCTGTTAATGGTGTATGTAAATCAGACTATTGTCATGTGAAGATTGAAATGGGGAAAAATATGTTGTGGTACATGTCATGTTTGGAAGAGTGTGGTGTTTTTATGTGCTATTGAAGGTGGTTTTTTTCTATTATAAGTGTTGTTTGGAGGTGTGTTTGCAGGTGTATGCAATGGAGGGGATGGGTGGTTGTTGTGCTGGCTGCTGTTCTGATTTCCGGAAATATACTATACCAAAGGTTTTAAACCATTGGAAAAATATATTTTGAGAATTATTTTACCAACGGTTTAAATAAACTATTGGTAAAACACTATACCAACGGTTTTGAATCGTTGGAAATTGTATTTCCAGAATATTTTTACCAATGGTTTTAAATAACCATTGATAATAATATATACCAACGGCTTCTAAACCATTGGTAAACTACAATTAAACTATATATCTCAATAGTTAATAAACTGTTAGTATAAATATATACCAATGGTTTCAATAAAATTGTTGTCATACTGAAGATTAAACTACCATATACCAATAGTTAGATAAAAACCTTTGGTATAAGGAAGATGTGAAAGATTTTCTGAAGAAATGAAGAATGTTTTTGAAATATCCATGCTGGGAGAAATGAAATACTTTCTTGGGTTACAAATCCAGCAAAAGAAAGAATACATTTTCCTTTCCCAATAAAAGTATACAAAAGAACTTCTCAAGAGGTTTGGCATTGAAAACTCACAACATGTTTCCACACCCATTTTAGTGGGAACAAAACTAATTAAAGATAGAGATGGAAAAGAAGTGTATCAAAAAGATTATTGAATGCTGATTGTAAATCTATTATATTTGACTTCCTCAAGACCCAACATTGTTTATGTTGTTACCTTATGTGCAAGATTTCAGAGTGCTCTAAGATAATCACATCTTATTGCTGGAAAAATAATTCTCAGATACATCAGAGACAAAATAGAATTCGTAATTAAGTATTTTAGGTCAAATAATATTGATTTATTTGGGTATTCAGATGTAGATTGGGCAGGAAATGATTGATGATAGAATATCTACATCGGTTGGTGTATTCTTTTTGGTAAAGAATTGTGTTAGTTAGCATTCGAAGAAACAAAACTCAGTAAATCTCAGTATAGATGAAGCAGAGTATGTTTCTACTAATCAAGCAGCTACTTAACTTATGTGTATGAAAACACAATTGGAAGACTTACTTGTTGAAGTGAAGTTACCCTTGCTCTTGGGTTGTGACAATCAAAGTACAATCAATCTCACTAGGAATCAAGTGCAATATTCTCATTCAAAACATATTGATATCAAATATCATTTCATAAAAGAGCATGTGTAGAAGAGTGAATTGAAGCTAGAGTATGTTCCAAAATCAGAAAAAGTTTCTGATATCTTCACAAAACCTTTATTGAAGGAATTATTCTCAAAAATGAGGTTGGACATGGGTGTCCAACCTCTTTCTCTTAAAGGTTGAGGTATGTGTAATTGTCCCCTCTATCATCTTACCTTTGGATTGTTTTGTCAAGGGGGGGAATTTTTTGTTTCGTAAATGTATTGTACAAAAGAGAGAGTTGTGGGTAAGCAGTGAATTCAGCATTATTTTGTCTGTGAACTATTCTAACTATTTTTTGGAGTGGTTGTAGGAAAATAAATTGAATTGTTTTCCAGGAAGATTGAAGAAAATAAAGAGGTGGTCATGATCATTTTTTTGGGGTTAGTATGGTTTTTCTATTAATGATTGTTGTTTCCTACAATGATTTAGCTCACATGGACTTAGAATTGTTGATATGTAATTCATTTTTTGAGTTTACAAAGTTCAGTGATTTATGAAACTTGGTTGACAACAAAATCTAAAGGGGGATATTGTTGGGACCAAGCTGATGATCAAGGTAATGAAGGTTTCAAATATTATCTTTTGTTTTCAAGGTATGTTTTGAAGAAAGGAAATCACTTCACTTTGTTTTGTGGAAACAATTATTTTGGGTTTGTTTTAGAAAATAATCAGACCCATGTTAATTGTGATTAAATCTTTATAGAAGAAAGGGAGAGTGAAAGAGTTACTTTCAATCGAAAAATAATTGTATTCAGATTGTTTTTTAAAACAATTGGATTCGTGGTGGAAATAAAAGAAGTGGTGTTGTTTTCACTATGGCTAGTTACGAAATCTGTGTTAAATCTGGTTACAATTTCAGAGTAAAATATGGTTATGATTTTTGTGTAAAATCTTGTTATGATTTCTATGTTAAATCTGGTTTTGATTTTAGAGTAAAATCTGGTCATGATTTCTATGTAAAAGCTGGTTACGATTTTAGAGTAAAATCTGGTTATGATTTCAGAGTAAAATTTGGTTACGATTTTGGTGTAAAAGATGGTTACAATTTTAGAGTAAAATCTGGTTACGATTTCTATGTAAAAGCTGGTTGTGATTTTAGAGTAAAATCTGGTTACAATTTCTTCGTAAAATATTGTTATAATTTTAGAGTAAAATCTAGTTACGATTTCCTGGTAAAAGATGGTTACGATTTTAGGGTAAAATCTGGTTATGATTTCATGGTAAAAGCTGGTTACGATTTCAGAGTAAAAGCTGGTTACGATTTCAGGGTAAAGATAGTTACGATTTCAGGGAAAAAGTTGGTTATGATTTCAAGGTAAAAGTTGGCTATGATTTCAGGGTAAAAGATGGTTACGATTTTAGGGTAAAAGATGGTTACGATTTCAGGGTAAAAGTTTCTTACGATTTCAGTGTAAAAGTTGGTTATGATTTCACTGTAGCAGTGTGGTTACGATTTCATTGTAGTAGTGTAGTTACGATCTCACTGTAGTAGAGGATAAAAATTGAAAACATGATGTCAAATGAAGAGTAAGGTATCCTGCTGATTGGTATAGGATCATACCCAGATGTATCATAACCAGGTAGTAGAAAGAAAGAAGTGGTACCGATGGAAAGTGGTGCCAATGGAAGAGATGATGCCGATTGAGAATGAATCAAATTAATATTATTTTTTATCATACTCAGAAATATCATAACTAGATATGACCGAATTCATGATAATAGTATCCAGACCATTTGTATTTAGAAAATATCATGCTTGGGATGAGATTAAAAGAAAGAAGCTGTAATGAATGGAAAGTTACAATACTTTACAAGTGAATTCAGATGACGCTAAAGCTGATCCTCAATGATTTTAAAGTCATGAAGGTAGTCATGATACAAGCACATATTGGTGAATGAAGTGTGTTTTCTCATATGGGTAAATATAAATGAAAATAGAAAGTGACTGATGAATGAATTGTCAAAGGGGTATCCTTTCTTTCAAAAGAGTGATTATATCTCAAGTGGAAAAGTGCATTTCTTCAAACACATTCATTTGGATTTGTATCAAGCATTCTTTTTAAGAAATCAGTATGAGAGAATCAGATTCAAACTCATGTATTTCTCATCAATTTTAATTGAATTGACAATTGAAATGAGAATTTAGAAAATAAGAGGTGAAGATTGTAGAAGATTCAAGAAGAATCAAGAATCATTAACAAAGTCATAATTGCTCCGAGATTTCAGGAGAAAACCAGATTTGGGTGAATTTAAGTGAGTGGGAAGGTGTTTTGGGATTCCCACCTAAACATGTTTTGGTTCACCTATAAAAGGCGTAAAGTACATTGTACTTGGTAGACTTGTAGAAGAGAGAGAAGCTTTGGGTTTCTAGAGAGAAGAAGAGATTAATTCTGTTTGAATTGAAAATTGTTTTGGGTGGTGCTGATTCATTTGTATTCTATTTATCTCAACAATTGTATTCAGGAATTGAAGTGGTGCTGATTCTAATCTATTGTTTTCTATCATAAAATCGTAATGGAGTCTTTGTATTGAAAGAATCAGAATGGGAGCTTTGTTTTGAAAGAATCGTATTCAGAGAAGATCGGAATCAGTGCTTCATAACAAAGTCCAAGTGGTTCTTACCTTTCTTCTGGGTAGGGAAAAGAATAATTGTTTTACAATTTGAATACATTTGTTGAATTGAAAAAAATCCCAGGTAACATGAGTTGTTAAAAAACAATTGTATTACTCTATTTTTCTAAGAGGGTGCACGTGAACTAGCAGGATCGTTTCATAGTGCTACACGAGTGAAAGGGTACATCCTACTCGTTGTAATCCAAGGATTGTTTTGTTAGTGGATTGTATGGTATTGGATCATTTACAACCCATACTAAGGATGTAGCTATTCTTATTGAATAGTAAACCTTGTAAATCTTTGTGTTCTTGTGGATTTGTGTTGTTTTTGTTTCTCAGTAGGGAATTGAAATCCTTAACAGGAGGTGAAGGTTGTTTCAATTTAAAAGAAACATAAAAGAAAAAGCGTATCACGAATTAACCCCCTCCCCCTCTTAGTGATAAAATACACCGACTAGAAACTTTCAATAATAATAATATATAATTCATGATGTTAATTTATTTATAATTTTTATTAATTATATAATTACCTTAAATGATTATACAATGCTAACACAATGCTTGTGTAAGTAGTAGAAAAATCAAAGTAAACGATTTTAAAAACAAAAAAAAAGTAATATTTTTTTGAATGAATTATGGTTCCGTAAAAATTTTATAGTTATTAATAATGTGTAATTTTTTGTTAAATAACTTATATTCAAATTGATTTGTTATCTCAATGTATTTAAACTCAAATTAAGTGAATAGTGTCAAAAATGAAATTAATGATATTTTATGAAAGATAATATTTTATTAAATTATTTAAAAAATATAAAAAATATTAAAATAGGACAATTATGATTATCAATGGTTTAAAATTTCATCTCTTTACCATTTATTATCCAATTTTCACTTTATAAGTAAAATTATAGCCCTTTAAGATTGAAAAAGTTGTTACAGTTATGGTTAAAAATGATCAATGAATCAGTGAAACCAAAATATAAGAGTTAAAATAACCTAAAAACTTAATTAAAACTCATTGTATGGTTTTATTTATACCTTACCATTATCATGTACTAATATGCACTACCACAAAATAGGGTTTCCGAAGCTCCACCCTTTATCAGTACTTTTTTAGTAGCGTTGATAAAGGAGGGCTTTATAAGCTGTTTTTTTCCTAGCGCTGATAAAGTGTATATTTCAAAAAAAATTGTATTTCATAAAAAATAATATATTGAAATATAATTAAATTTATATTGATATAAATATAATAAATATTTTTTAAATATGTTTTATATCGATTAAATATGTGGTAGATGCAAAACGAACACCCGGAACAGAAATTATGGTCGTTTGGAGGGATTAAGGACCTTTTTGTGCCTTGAAGAATATGAGAAGGTGTTATAGTGGTCACTGTGGTGTATTTATAGTCGTAAGATTCCATTTGATATGTGGTTGAGGCAAAACGGACACCCGAAGCAAAAGTTATGGAAAAAAGGACACCCGGAGCCAAACTTATGACCGTCCGGATGGATTTTGGGCCTTTTTGGGCCTTGAAGAACATGAGAAGGGATTATAGTGGTCACCAGAGTGTGTAAATTTTCTCAAGATTCAATTTGATATGTGGTAGAGTCAAAACAGACACTCAGATAAGAAGTTATTGTCCTTTTAAATTTTTCAACCCTCATAGCGCCTAAAAACCTAAGAAACTCACAACTCACTAAATTGGGTATAACTTCTACTCCGGGTGTCAGTTTAAGCACTGCGACCAGTCAAATCGAAGATCGTGAAATGAGTGATGAAAAAATTCAGTCTAAACCGAGATAAGATCAAAGGAACCGAAGATATATAAGTTATACCACTCTAAAAAAACTCCAACTTCAAATGGCCATAATTTTCACTCTGGGTGTCTGATTGGGATCTACCACATATCAAATCGAAGGAAGCGAAAAGATATATACAAAAATCTGACTCTAATGTAGTTCTAAGTAATTTTAGGACCCCAAAATCCCAAAAAATCACCAGAAGGCCTCCAAAACTCAGTTTCCATGTCCGGACCCCTGTCAAATTTTTCTTAAAATGGTCATAACTCTCTATGCTTGTGTCTGTTTGGCCTTCGAAACCGTTATATCATATTTAGTTCCATGAGATTCAGTTTGAATATTCACATAGCTGAAACGGACACCCGAAGTAGAAGTTATAAATATATATATATGTTAATATATATATATATATATTAATATACGAGTAAATATAACTAAATATATATATATAAATAAATAAATAGATATGTTAATAAATGAAGAGAAAAATAGTATGGTGGAGTGGTAAAGGCTTAGGGTGCGTAGCAAACAGGTCCCAAATTTGAATCCAGGGGAGGCAGGTCCTGCACGTGGGTGGAATAACAGTTATCACTGTTAAAGGGGAGTGGGGGAACTGTTAAAGGGTGCAAGCGAGGGTGGTGGCTGGGGGGAATGCAATGTGGTGGACGAGGTGTTGTTAAAGGGGGGTGGGGTGCTATTGAAGCCTCCCTGAATTGCAAAAAAAAATTAATGATTTTTAAACTTTTATCAGCGCTCAAAAAAAGGGATGATAAAAGGGGCCTTTTATCAGTGCTAAAAAAATTGCTGATAAAGGACCCTTTTATCAGTGCTTTTTTTAGTGCTAATAAAAGGCCCCTTTTATAGGTGCTTTTTTTAGCGCTGATAAAAGGGGCCTTTATCAGTGCTTGTCGGAGCACTGATAAAAGGGACCCCCTATCTTCACCTCGATTAATAACATTTTTTTAGTGTTGTTAATGCCATTTTCTAGCACTAATAAAGTTTGTATTTGTAATAGTAATGAGTTATTTTAGAGCCATTTTTCTAAGAAAGTGACTTAATAGTATTTTAAAACTTTGACAAATTACAAGTGTTCCACTCACCTCAATTATAAAGGATGCCCCTATCCTCTCTTATTTACACCACTTTGAGAAACATAGATAAAAAAAAACTACTCAATTATCTTATAAAATTCTCTATCCATGAACTAGAGGTTATTTTCTTCTTAAAATACCATTCTAAGGGTTCTTTATAATGGATATAAAGGAAGTCTACCGAAGAAGTGGCAATCATCCTCACCGACTCTTTCAAGTTTATCTCTTATTCTAATTCCTCTATATCTATTATAATCATCCTAAAATAATAAATACAGTATCATAAATATACAGAGGTGTTATTATTATCATAGAACAACCATTTTCTAACAATTTTCCATTATATGGAAAGTGAAAACATCACTTGTGTAAATGTATGACTTGTCATCTCCACATAGTGGTGTAATTCATATTTCATCATCATTTTACATAGATAGTAATAAATATGTAACTAATTTTTATATATGATATTTATGACATAGTTACAGTTTTAGGAAATACATTATACCATGTAACTTCTTAGCTTTCCACCCATTGGAAAATGATAACGTCACTTGTGCGCATGTGTGGACTATCACCTCTACGAAGTGATGTGATTTTTTTTTCATTTCTGATTTACATGGATGGTAATAATGATATATTTAATGAATATATAAATTATATATATTATATAATAATGATTTTTTAAATATTAATTATTATTTTCCTTTCTTTTGTTCCATTTTTCTAAAAATAAAAACATTGTTTATGCATACATATAGGCCACCATCTCCATGAACGGTGTAATTAATTTTTCTATATACAACTTTAAAAGAATTATTATAAAAATATATATAATTAATAAATATGATATCTATGAAATTAATATCATTCTTTATATTATGAAACTATAACCTATGCATAATAACTAGAACATCCATGATGAAACATACATTTGAAAACTAAGTAATTAACACCAGAAACAATGATAATGATGAAAGATTATTGAAGAACAGGTTATGAGATGTTATAATTGGATCATATAAGATATATAAATATGTTTATGGTTATGGGTATAAATTAATAACAAGTTTAAACTGTTATATAGTAGGTTAAAAAATGATAAAAAAAAGTATAAGAGTGGGGTAAGGGGTATCTTAACTCAATTTCTATCCATTGGGTAATACATCTACTTCATTGAATATATTATGAAATGATTATGTGTTAACTTATCTATGATTTTATTATGTTCTATTTCCATTTTTTTTTTTTGAATTTAAATTTTTCACACATAATCACTTCATTGATAAATTCTTACTTCAATGATATGATCTTTATAAGGGATTTCGTCTCAATTTCCACTCCATTGAGATATATTTGGTACTATACACCTATTTACTTTTATGTAATGTATACACTAACCCTTTTATGTATTTAACATGGAATATATATTTATTTATTATGATTAAGGTTTTATTTAAAGTTTACACTTTCAATGGATTATAATTTAAAAGTTACCAAATAGGTAATAAATTATTTTACAATATCATTTTTTCTTGGATTGTTTATATTTTTGAAGGAATTATACAATCTATCCTTCATAAACTTAATATATTTTCTTATACTATGGATATTTAAGTATTTTCTATGTTTTCTCCAAATTTTCCTCTCTTTTTGACTTGAATCAAGCAAAGAAATGTTAATTAAAAATTTGATCTTATTTATATTTTTTTCGAGTATATTTTTCTTCCATGTCTATATTTTTTAAAATTTGTTTTACAAAAAAATCATGTTTATTTACTCTAATGATTTATTAAAAACATTTTAATTCATCCTTGATTTTTTAAAATTTTTTAATGTAATATTTTTAATGTTTTTTGAAAGGTCATTTTAAATTTCTTTATAAAAATTCCAAAGGAATGTTTCTTTTTAACATTCTACAGTGTGAATATACTTTCCTGCTACCATAACTGATTTATGATATTTATATTCTTCTATAAGTTTTTATTGTTTTTATTCCATTTTATTTCAGCCTTAAAAATAAATTAATTTATTATAAAACATATATTCTGATAAATTGATTTTTATCTTTTATATCTTATTAATTTTGTGTTCATTAAAATTCTCTTGAAACATCCACTTTATTGTGTTCATTTTTTATTGTGAATTACTTTTTTCTTAAATATATATATTCTTTTTACCATGGATATGCTTATTTCCTAAACCATATACCATTTCTACATATGGTGTTTTACTATGAAAGTTATTTGATTGATTAGGTAAATATTGATATTCTATATCCTTTTCTTAATACATATATTTATTGATAAGTAAAAATATTTTTAAATTAAATCAATAATTCAACGTATGAGGAATGAATTTGACTTATTAAGTTATATATGGGGCCTATAATTACATATCCCTTCAATGTATTAGTATATATCATGAGAAAAAATAAGTTTGGTATGTCTCCAAGGCCTTATCCATTTATGTAGGATATCTTATCATGAGGCCCTCAATGGTAAGTTTAATATGTTTGAAATTATTCATTCCATAATTATAAAATAAGTTATTGATATCCATGTGATTATTTGAATAGTTATGATATCCATGGATAATTTTTAAGCTCGTGTGATTATTTATATAACATTATTTGATCATCATTTATTCTTACATATTATTCTTCATGATCGAGTTATTGATTAAATAGAATGTGGTTTTAGTTATTTTCCTTGACATGTTTATTATTACTTATTTACTCGAGATAGATTCCATTGTAAATAAACAATACTTATTATTTGAGCTCACCCTTATTTTTATTCCTTTCCTCAAGATATGAAGAAGGAATCTTTGAATGAGTTCAAGGATGTAGAATATTTACTTTCACTGTGTTTTATATTTTATTTTAAATGTAATATGGAAATCATGTTTTTATATAGTTCTTCAAGACTAATAAATTGATCAATCATTGGTGATTTGATCTCTTTTATATTATTCCAATGTAATAAATTATACATCGTGTCTGGGTTACTAGAGTTAGGGTTATTATAGTTAAAATCAAAGCGTGTTTTAGTAGAAATCTTAGGAACTAGATTTATAAAAACATAGATTAGTGAACATAACCCTATTATAGACTTTGAAGATAATTCTACGTATAAAATAACATCCTAAAGTTTTGGTAAGATATAGATTATGTGGTTTTCCTAACAACAAATCCCTATCTATATAATACAAGTGGACATGGTTTTTGGAACAAACCCATCTAGGGGTAATAACCCCTGAAAAGTTGGTTGAATATATCACATCCAATATTCTGGTGCATAGTGAGTGTTCCCTTACCTTTCACCTATTTTAACACTCCTATGGGATATTCTTAGGTTAATTTATATTTTATTCATGAACCATTATAAAGGATTTAAATATATTATAACCAACAATGACCTAGGTTAAACCTATGGTGTCTTAGATTGAAAATAATGTATCATTATTTAGACATCTTATAAATGATTTTCATGATTATTTGATTTCCCACTATGATTATTGTTTCTAATACTATGAATTTTAGTTTTAGTAAATGGATGGAACTATAAGTAATCATGTTAATTCTGAATGTGACAGACAATGGAATGATTGTCCTTCTGAGAAACCAAATGAAATGAAGCTGGATGGAGAAACATTGTGATTATTCCTAATCATCTAACTCATTATATGATTAACAACCACAACTTTAGTTAGTTTCCTAAAACACATAATAATAGAAAAATGTAGTTTCATGAAGACTATGGAGGGAAGAATATTCAACTTCCAACATATCAAAAATATGGTAAGAAGCAAAAGGAGAAATGTATCAAAGGAACAAGGATAAGTTTTATTTGTACAAAAGAAGTCCATAAATAAAGTAATTGCTAAGGAAAAATAAATATTCCATTGTAGGGATATGAATTTCATCTTATGGTACCATTTATAGTTTCCATGCCTTATGTGTGGGGAACATGAAAATTATCTGAGTCAATTCCCTAATCCAAGAGCTAACTCATGGACCAAGGAAGGGTCTACACTATTTTTATCGTTGAAGTGGGATTTTTGAAGTGTTTATGAATTGGGGTTAAAAAATAATGATATTCTAATTATAATAATCATGAAACATCTAAGGATTTTTTTTTCAGTAGTTCTTATTTAAGGATTTGAAAACATTTTTTGAATGGTACCTATAACCAAGAAAGTTAAAAATTTATTAGTAGTAAGGTTATATTTTTGTAGAATGCATGATTAAGATAAATATAAACCTTAACATATTAATGATGTTGAGTTAATAATTTTTAGTTGGGATAAAGAGATAATTGACATTGATTAAGTAAATGGGATTGTATTAGTAACCATGAAATTGGTTAGTGACACTACTGGAAATGGAGGATATACCAATGGATTTTTTCCAACGGTTTTCATAAACCGTTGTAGTAGGAATGTTGAGAGATCTTTACCCAACAGTTTCAATAAACTATTGGAATAGAGAGTTTTTAGATGATTTTTAACCAACGGTTTGATAAACTTTTGCGATATGTTTGAGTTTTAGGAATCCTTTGCCAACGGTTTTTTAAACTGTTGGTAAAGATTACCTTTCCCAACTGTTTAAAAAAACTGTTGGCAAGTTTTCCCCTAAAATTTTCGAAAACCCCAATCTCCCATCTGCCTAATTGCAGACCTAAAGCCGAGACACAGAGCTCTCTCACTCGGAAAATTATTCCACATTCAATCAAAAAGTTGTTTTGTTCAAAACTTCAAATCTGTAAGTGGTACCTTAGGTTTCAATGTTTTACATCTATTTTTTTTCTTTTATGTTTTGATTTGGCCTAAACCCGAGGTCTGTGTGGTATGGTATACCCAATAATTGCAATTTTATTTGTTTTCTGTTTTTGTTCTACACTTTAACGTCATGATTTTGTGATTCAGATTTTGTGAGTCTACTTTATTTGAAGTATTTATAGGGACACTACTTTGTAAGAGTTTAATGAACCATACGAAGGTATTAGGGCTGGTTAGAGTAGTGGTGCAGGTGGATGTTAGGTGGGGGTTGTTCAAGTGAGGGTGGGCTATGCAGGGTGGGGGTGTCGGGGGGGGGGGGGGGGGGGGGGGGGGCTGTGCAGGGGGAGTCTGCTGGGGTGAGTTGGGTGGGGGGAGGGGCTATATAGGTGGGGGTGGGGGGTTGGGTTTTACTGATAGGGGTGGGGGGGAGGGGGGCTATTCAAGTGGGGGGTGCAGGTGGTGGGGGTGTAGTGGTAGGGGGGAGGGGGTACAGGTGGGGTGTGTGCTGGTGGGGGTGTGCAGTGGTGAAGGGGGATATGTAAGTGGGGGTGTGTAGTGGGGGGAGCTTGTTGGGAGAGAGGTGTGGGGGTTGTAAAGGTGGGGGTGGTGTGGGTTGTGCGGGTGGGGGTGGGGCAGGGGGGTTGTGCAAGTGGGGTGGTGGTGGGGGTGTGCAAGTGGGTGGGGAGGGGAGTGTGTAGGTTGTGGGTTGGGCTGGGCATGTGGGAGTCTGTTGGGGGTGAGGTGGGGGTGTATAGGTAGGGGTGGTGGGGTGGGGGGTTGTGCAGGTGCAGGTGGGGGGTGGGGGCAAGTGGGGGTGCAGGTGGGGGGGTTGTTCAGTGGGGTGGGTGGGAGGGGGGGTGTTTCGGTGGGGGTGTGAAGGTGGGGGGGATGTGCAGTGTGCAGGTGGGGAGGGGGGTGTGCAGGTGGGAGGGGGCTATGCAAGGGGACTCTGCTGGGGGTGAGGTGGGGAGAGGGGATGTGCAAGTGGGAAGTCATCACTTACATAGTTTTCTAATAAGCACTGGGGAAGTCATCACTTCTATAGATTTTGATAGGTTTGAGGCCTCTTTTTTTGGTTCTTGTCTAGTCATCTTGATGAGTAAGGCATCACATGATCTAAAAGTGAAATCAACTATATAGGATTAATTCCTTCTATTATAACACATTTTTCTAGAAAGAATATATCCTTTGAAGGTGGTGGGAGCCTTTTATAATCCTTTCATACAGAGAACAGGGGAGGAAAATCTCCATATATATCCACCTACACTAGGGGACCTACTACTATATGAACGTCCCATATTCATAAGCCTACCTCTCCATGTATTAAATGAAAAGTGATTCTATCTAGACTTAACCTTCTAATGACATCCTAAATTTAATTCATGTTACGA